>OX438813.1:10000-17500 GCA_949316475.1 Hypomecis punctinalis | reverse complement strand
GGCCATTTAGGTAGCCATCCACAAGCTTTCTGAGATTTGTCGGACACTTTTCCTCAGCCAGTCGTACTTTGATTGCGGGCCACCAAGCGCTATCGAAGGCTCCCTCTATGTCCAACGATACAATTGTGAGTAGCTTTTTTTGACTCAGTTTGTCCTGTACGTGTTGCATTAGATCATAGAGGGAGTCCTCAGTGCTCCTTTGGGGCATAAAACCGTACTGGCGAGTACTCATCCGCTTAATCAAGTGCCATTTCAGCCTTCTTACTAGCATTTTCTCCAACATCTTCCCCATCACCGGAAGGAGACCGATAGGTCTGTATGACTTCGGGTTCGTATAGTCTTCTTTGCCCGGCTTTCGAAGAACTATCACCGTGGCCTCCTTCCAGATAGTGGGGAAGTGGCCGAGTTCCAAGCATTTATTGGCAATAGTGAGAAACAGTTCAGGGTCGCCCATGATGGCGTGAGCGCAGATGTCAGCCGTGAGACCATCCGCCCCTGGGGCCTTCTTAGGGTTGAAGCTTTCCACCGACTCCTTCAGCTCTTCCAATGTAAACAGCGGGTCATGTTGTTCATCATGGCCGCTGTTTACTCGGGCCGCTAAATCCCTGGTTCGTCGGTGGTCCGCGTTATCCTCGCACTCCAGGTCCTCCGGATAGAAAGTCTCTGCCAACATTCTGACTGACTCTTTTGGGTCCTTCGTTATCCCATCTTTGACTAGCGGCAAGTCTTCATGCCGCTTAGTTGTCCTCCCAATAACCCGGTATATGCCCTCCCATAAGCCCTCCCCATCCTGCTTCTCACAGAACCGTTTCCAGCTCCGGATTTGTGCCCCTTTTGCCTCTTCCTCATAATTTTCTTTTGTTTTCAGGTATTCAGCGACGACCTTCGCGTGACGAACCGCGGCTGCCCACCGGATCCTGTGCTTACATCGGACGACTTCTTTCATGAGGGTTTCGAGTTCCTCAGACCACCATGGTAAGTTAAAACTAGTTTTGGCTTTAAATTTGGGTATACATTCTGCACATGCTTTTATTATAGTATTTACGTAAAGTTTTGTCTTATTTTCTAAATCTATTTCATTATCTATTTTGTTTAACTCTATTTTATTTATATTGTTTTCTTGTAATAAGTGGGCCACTCTCTCACGGAAGTGACTCCAGTCTACTCTCTTAGTGTTATATATTCTAGTAGTCCTACTAATACTAACTCCCTTCGATCTTGTTTTTCTAATTTTAAATTTAATAGTATTGTGGTCTGAGGTCGTCACTCTCTCGTCTATTTGCCAGTCTTCTACCAGCTGAAGAAGATCCGGTGTGCACGCCGTCACATCAACAAAACTGCTGTAAGTTTTTCCACCCCTGATAGTGAAGAAGGTAGGGGTGGCAGGGTCGTTGTTGAGCACCTCCATATCCATTTCTTCTAGGGCTCCTTGCATGACCTCTCCTCTGTCATCTATAGTTGGGCTACCCCACCATGGATTTTTGGCATTTGTGTCCCCTCCCATGATTGTGCTGGTGCGGAAGTGTTTCCTAATTCTGTCCAACTGCTCCAGGTATGGCTCAAGAGGCTCAGGCCGGGGTTCGAAATAGAAGGAAATGGCGAGAATCTCCCACGCACTTGTCCCGATTTTTACAACGACGATGTTTGGTGTGGTAAACTCGGGACACTGGACAACGTCCAAATCCGGATCGAACACCGCTATGGCGGCCTTGACCGGGCCGTCGCCAGATTTTGCGCTTTGGAAGACTCTCACACCCCTAAAGTCCTTCACCCGCCCTTTTGCCCCAACGTAGGGCTCCTGGAGCAGTGCGAAGGCCATTTTGTTTTTGTGTGCCTCAAGCATTAATTCGTTGGTTGCCAGTTCCTTTCTTTGCAAATTCGCTTGGGCTACACCATATGGCCTCGTATTGCCTGGATCAGAATTTCCGCCGGGAACCACCTTAGCAGTAAGCTACCGCCGCTCTAGCCAACGCGTCCCACTTTCGCCTCACCGCACACTCCTGGCTAAAGGCGTTGTGGTCCGTTTTTTCTAGCTTGGCTTGTGTGCAGTTGCAACAAGAAGGAGGCGCATTGGCCAGCCAATCCGCGCATTGGGCTTTGAGGTGAGGGCCCCCGCAGTGGCTGCACTTCTCTAGCGCCTCTTTACAAAAGCGCCGGCCATGTCCATAGCCGAGGCACAGCGAGCACTGAACCAGCGGCGATTGGTCAGCCACCCTAACCCGTTGCAGATCTATGTGGACTGCCTCAGCTTGGACCAAGTGCTGCCACAACTTCGGGGAGACCCTCATCACAATGTGGTTAGTATGCGGGTTTCTCGTTCGTTTCTTGTAGGCGATTTCCGCGCGGTCGTCTTCTTTGGAAATATCCCGAAATAGGGACCTATTTTGGGTTCGGAGTGCTTTCAGGACGTCTTCATCCTTATTCAGCTGAAGAACGTCTCTGAGGATAACCAGGGGGTCTTTGTTTTTAACATCTTCCACAAGAAGTTCCTTGTCGAGATTAAGCCTTTCCTTGATTTTCTTTCTCTCCTCTTCTGTTCTACACCCAACTATGATCTTTCTATCCTTTGCTTTCCTAATTCTCTCTACCTCGACACCACCTTCCTTGGCATTCACAGTCTTTCTAATCCTATCCAGAACCTCCTCCCCCGTTTCCGTCTCATCTTTGGCAGTGACGACCACCGAGTGCAGGGCCGTCCAAGGCGGTCCCTGGGTCTTGGTGGTCGCCGCTGCCACGGTTGCATATGTCCTCTTTTCCAAACATTCCCGCAGAGTTTCCATTTTCAAATTGTTTTCCAACAGGAGTCGAGTATGTGTCTCTAGAATTTTTTCTAACTCCTCTGTGTCTCGCCCTCTAACTGCTTGTCCTTTATCTTTTTCTTCCTCATTATTAATCTTTTTGTTTTTGTTTCCAGATGCTGACAATGCCGCCGCCGCTGCCTCCTGCTTCATCAGCTGGTACATTTTGTCCACGGCCAGAGCGATTCCCTCCTTAAGCTCAGTCTTCAAATTGCGAGATTCACTTAGATGATTTTTCGCTTTAAGAAGCCAGTTCCGGCACTCAGTCACTCTGTCCGCGGGCCTCGATGCACCAGCTGCCTTCGGCGTACCCCCCGCAGTTTCAATAGACGCTCTCCGAGCTGACGGGAGCGAGGGCTTCTGCTTGGGTGGCCCTTGTTTTGGTGGCGACAGTGTGTACGCCACAGGGACCGATGATTTGGAAGCTGCTGCACCATTTTCCCATTCTCCAATACTCTTCCTCACATTTGGAGCTTGCATCTTCCCAGAGGGGGAAGATACGTTACTCTTCGTAGCAGTGGGTGATACAAGGGGACTCTTTTCCGATCCTTTTTTCGGTGGGGACCGGGTCATGAACATTGTTTTGTGTGAGGGGTCCAGTCAGTATATCTGCAAAGCAGTCAAATTTTGGAGATTTTATGCTATGTGCTCAGGTCAAAAGACTGTGGGCACAGTCTAATAAATACGTCCTAAATTAGAATTAAGTTTTTCAATAAGACGCTCTGGACAAGGTCTCAGAGCCGAAGTCAAAACAAAAGTTTTTTAAAAACAAGTGTATAATGTCTGGTGATAAAACTCACCAGGAGCGTCCAATAAACAAATGCTCTGATGTTAACAGAGGGTCTAAAAATAGATACGTAACAATATGTGAACTACTATTTTAAAAGTCAATATTTATGTAAAAATCCCAACCCACCTTGATGGAAAATTTTAAAAGTTTACTATAGTAACGAGACCAAAGGGCGGGTGGGTGGGCTCGATTTCGGTTTTTTGCGATTTTCTCGAGTCCTGTGGGACGCAGCGCGTCGAGAGATGGCTTAAACGACGGCGCACAGCACCCCCGATCTACCAGAGACACAAAATTACAGAATAAACGAACCTAAAAGCGAAATTTGGATAATTTTCTAAAAAATGTTACACTAATTCTGTCAATTTTACTTATTTTGTCAAAATAACAATAATTTTGCTATTAATTTGTGTTCTTTTTGTTTCAGGAATGCGGGAGCGTGATCCAGGAGCACAGACGAGTTCAAATAGCGACCCACAAACCGAAATCGGACAGACTTTCGTCGTACGAAAAATTGGTTAGGTTAGGTTAGGTTAGGTTAGGTTAGGTTAGGTTAGGTTAGGTTAGGTTAGGTTAGGTTAGGTTAGGTTAGGTTAGGTTAGGTTAGGTTAGGTTAGGTTAGGTTAGGTTAGGTTAGGTTAGGTTAGGTTAGGTTAGGTTAGGTTAGGTTAGGTTAGGTTAGGTTAGGTTAGGTTAGGTTAGGTTAGGTTAGGTTAGGTTAGGTTAGGTTAGGTTAGGTTAGGTTAGGTTAGGTTAGGTTAGGTTAGGTTAGGTTAGGTTAGGTTAGGTTAGGTTAGGTTAGGTTAGGTTAGGTTAGGTTAGGTTTTTTTTTTTTTTTTTTTTTTTTTTTTTTATTAAAGCTCCTGTTCCCCGGGTATTTGTCCAGGATTGTAGTACTTTATTTCTTATATTTCTATTTTATTTCTATCCTAATACATTTATTGCTTAATCTATACTTTACATTATCTTAAGTTTTCATCTTACATTACTTATTTATTTATTTCTATTTCTATGTTATGGTTAATCTTTCTACGGTATACTTATTTTTCCTATTTCTACTTAATACAAATTTGGAAACTGTGTTTGTTTATTCCACTTATAACATTATAATCTCTTAATTCTAATATCTTATATTATTTTATATCTTAATAAATTTTACATATCTCCCACCAGCCACGCGTCCATGCACACACACACGCACACGGGCGCTCCACGTCTGTACTCTCACATACTCTATGTGAACATACAGACACGGCCGGCCGGTCGCGCGCATGTACACCGTCGCATCGCTTGTTTTCGCTCTTATATAAACTTATACACTTATATCTATTTATTATTATTATCTATTGGTATTTAATTGCTATTTATATATATGTAACAATATATACGCTAGCAAACTTATGTATCTCTTGTTGCGTTTCGCTTGTTTACAATTTTACAAATTGTTGTGCAGTAGTCTACAAATCCTAGGCTACTAGTCTTGCTGGTGAGGAGATCGCTTAAAGTCTCCTTCTCTAGGTTAGGTTAGGTTAGGTTAGGTTAGGTTAGGTTAGGTTAGGTTAGGTTAGGTTAGGTTAGGTTAGGTTAGGTTAGGTTAGGTTAGGTTAGGTTAGGTTAGGTTAGGTTAGGTTAGGTTAGGTTAGGTTAGGTTAGGTTAGGTTAGGTTAGGTTAGGTTAGGTTAGGTTAGGTTAGGTTAGGTTAGGTTAGGTTAGGTTAGGTTAGGTTAGGTTAGGTTAGGTTAGGTTAGGTTAGGTTAGGTTAGGTTAGGTTAGGTTAGGTTAGGTTAGGTTAGGTTAGGTTAGGTTAGGTTAGGTTAGGTTAGGTTAGGTTAGGTTAGGTTAGGTTAGGTTAGGTTAGGTTAGGTTAGGTTAGGTTAGGTTAGGTTAGGTTAGGTTAGGTTAGGTTAGGTTAGGTTAGGTTAGGTTAGGTTAGGTTAGGTTAGGTTAGGTTAGGTTAGGTTAGGTTAGGTTAGGTTAGGTTAGGTTAGGTTAGGTTAGGTTAGGTTAGGTTAGGTTAGGTTAGGTTAGGTTAGGTTAGGTTAGGTTAGGTTAGGTTAGGTTAGGTTAGGTTAGGTTAGGTTAGGTTAGGTTAGGTTAGGTTAGGTTAGGTTAGGTTAGGTTAGGTTAGGTTAGGTTAGGTTAGGTTAGGTTAGGTTAGGTTAGGTTAGGTTAGGTTAGGTTAGGTTAGGTTAGGTTAGGTTAGGTTAGGTTAGGTTAGGTTAGGTTAGGTTAGGTTAGGTTAGGTTAGGTTAGGTTAGGTTAGGTTAGGTTAGGTTAGGTTAGGTTAGGTTAGGTTAGGTTAGGTTAGGTTAGGTTAGGTTAGGTTAGGTTAGGTTAGGTTAGGTTAGGTTAGGTTAGGTTAGGTTAGGTTAGGTTAGGTTAGGTTAGGTTAGGTTAGGTTAGGTTAGGTTAGGTTAGGTTAGGTTAGGTTAGGTTAGGTTAGGTTAGGTTAGGTTAGGTTAGGTTAGGTTAGGTTAGGTTAGGTTAGGTTAGGTTAGGTTAGGTTAGGTTAGGTTAGGTTAGGTTAGGTTAGGTTAGGTTAGGTTAGGTTAGGTTAGGTTAGGTTAGGTTAGGTTAGGTTAGGTTAGGTTAGGTTAGGTTAGGTTAGGTTAGGTTAGGTTAGGTTAGGTTAGGTTAGGTTAGGTTAGGTTAGGTTAGGTTAGGTTAGGTTAGGTTAGGTTAGGTTAGGTTAGGTTAGGTTAGGTTAGGTTAGGTTAGGTTAGGTTAGGTTAGGTTAGGTTAGGTTAGGTTAGGTTAGGTTAGGTTAGGTTAGGTTAGGTTAGGTTAGGTTAGGTTAGGTTAGGTTAGGTTAGGTTAGGTTAGGTTAGGTTAGGTTAGGTTAGGTTAGGTTAGGTTAGGTTAGGTTAGGTTAGGTTAGGTTAGGTTAGGTTAGGTTAGGTTAGGTTAGGTTAGGTTAGGTTAGGTTAGGTTAGGTTAGGTTAGGTTAGGTTAGGTTAGGTTAGGTTAGGTTAGGTTAGGTTAGGTTAGGTTAGGTTAGGTTAGGTTAGGTTAGGTTAGGTTAGGTTAGGTTAGGTTAGGTTAGGTTAGGTTAGGTTAGGTTAGGTTAGGTTAGGTTAGGTTAGGTTAGGTTAGGTTAGGTTAGGTTAGGTTAGGTTAGGTTAGGTTAGGTTAGGTTAGGTTAGGTTAGGTTAGGTTAGGTTAGGTTAGGTTAGGTTAGGTTAGGTTAGGTTAGGTTAGGTTAGGTTAGGTTAGGTTAGGTTAGGTTAGGTTAGGTTAGGTTAGGTTAGGTTAGGTTAGGTTAGGTTAGGTTAGGTTAGGTTAGGTTAGGTTAGGTTAGGTTAGGTTAGGTTAGGTTAGGTTAGGTTAGGTTAGGTTAGGTTAGGTTAGGTTAGGTTAGGTTAGGTTAGGTTAGGTTAGGTTAGGTTAGGTTAGGTTAGGTTAGGTTAGGTTAGGTTAGGTTAGGTTAGGTTAGGTTAGGTTAGGTTAGGTTAGGTTAGGTTAGGTTAGGTTAGGTTAGGTTAGGTTAGGTTAGGTTAGGTTAGGTTAGGTTAGGTTAGGTTAGGTTAGGTTAGGTTAGGTTAGGTTAGGTTAGGTTAGGTTAGGTTAGGTTAGGTTAGGTTAGGTTAGGTTAGGTTAGGTTAGGTTAGGTTAGGTTAGGTTAGGTTAGGTTAGGTTAGGTTAGGTTAGGTTAGGTTAGGTTAGGTTAGGTTAGGTTAGGTTAGGTTAGGTTAGGTTAGGTTAGGTTAGGTTAGGTTAGGTTAGGTTAGGTTAGGTTAGGTTAGGTTAGGTTAGGTTAGGTTAGGTTAGGTTAGGTTAGGTTAGGTTAGGTTAGGTTAGGTTAGGTTAGGTTAGGTTAGGTTAGGTTAGGTTAGGTTAGGTTAGGTTAGGTTAGGTTAGGTTAGGTTAGGTTAGGTTAGGTTAGGTTAGGTTAGGTTAGGTTAGGTTAGGTTAGGT
>OX438813.1:0-7500 GCA_949316475.1 Hypomecis punctinalis | reverse complement strand
CTCCTTCCCCTCCGTTACACATAAAGTATTTTGTTGATACAATTGTTATCTTAGTCTAGGTGCTTTGATACAATGCAAAGTGTTGTGGGGGGGAAGGTGCTAAGGGATACTCCTTCCCCCCGTAACACATGTAGCTTATTGTTACGTTTTAGGGTGTATGTTGGAGGGGAAGGTGCTAAGGGATACTCCTTCCCCTCCGTACACATAAAGTTTGTTGTTGATACAATTGTTTTCTTAATCTAGGTGCTTTGATACATTACAAAGTGTTGGTGAAATATTTATGACTATGAACTTGATAGTGCAGACATAAGATGTGGAGTTGTTTGGGGTGATAGTATGCTAGGTGTGCCATGATGCATATGCCGGCACACTTCGCATGTGCCGGCACAGGTGCCAGCACGATGAGGGAGGTGGAGTATGTACAGACGTAAGATGTGGTGTCCGCCGAGACATGTGTCGGCACGTGTGCTGGCTCGTGTGCCAGCACCTATGAGAAAGTACCCCATATGATGCGGAGTGTGACAGCACACGTGCCGGCACCATCGGCGTCACACCGCAATCAGATCATACAATTTTAAGTGCTAAGGGTGTAGAGTTTACTGGGGCGTGTGCCAGCACGATGAGGTTGTTTCTAGGTGCTATATGTATTATCTAGGTGTGGAAAATAAAGTGAATTATACAGCCATAAGGTGAGGTAGATTTAAGAGTTTGCCGGGGCGTGTGCCGGCACATGTGCCAGCACAGTGAGGGACTGTCCATTGTATAGTTGCTATATCTATTTGTTTGTACAGACATAAGATGTGGTAAGTAGTTGTGACATAAGACGAAGTGTGCCAGCACGTGTGCCGGCATGTGCTTAATTTAGTGTAGGAACAATTTTAACTGCTTAGGTACTAATAAATGTGGGAACAGTTATATTATATATAGGTGGCACTGGTGTTACTAGCCGTAGTCTATCCTGGAGCGCGTTTCTATTGTCGCCTTGCTCACGATTGGACAGAGACCAGATGTGGCACTGTGGGTGTTTGAATTTGTGTTGTTGCGGCGTTTGCAGTTGATGCAGCTGAGTTCCGCTGGGTTGTTTTTGTGGGGGCATTGTTCGTAAGTATGTTCGTTGGAGGCGCAGTGAGAGCATATGTTCTCAGTGCTCTTGCACCATTTTCGTGTATGACCTAGCTGCATGCATTTGTAACATTGTAGTAGCGGAACGTACTCTTCAATATGTACTCGTTGGTGGTCGATGTTAACTTTGCCGCACTCCACTGCTACTTTCCATATGGCGGGGGTAGTTAAAAATACTGCGTTGTAGAGGGCTGGGTTTTTATTGTTTTTCTTAAACCGGAGCTCAATGTCCTTTTTGTCGGTTGTGCAGGCCCCAATGTGTTCATTTTGGGAGAAGAGTAGATCGGTCAGTATTTCAGGTGGTGTGGTGGTTCTAATCCCTTTGAGAATAATCATAGGTTTAAGTTTTTGGCATTCTTTTGCAGTAACAAGACTGTCGGAGTTATTAATTTTCTTGATCACAGCGTCGACTTGGCTGGGGTTTTCAAATGTGACTTTGAGCCGATTTGATGCAATGAGTTGGGTATTTGCGGGTGCAAAGTTTGTGTCACGAAAGCTTATAGATTTTTGCCATGCCAGCATAGTTTCGTTGGAGTTGGCAGTTTTAGTTTTCGGTTGTACAATAATGGCAGGTTTATATTTCGGGTTATGTTTCAGGACAGCTTGGCAGTATGTAGAGCGCGAGTTGAGGGGGGTCAGTGTTCTTGTTTCAGGTGGTGATGCTGTGTTGTTTGATCTGACGGTGTTGCCTGGTGTTTGGTTGTTTTTGTACATAATTGCTTCATTGACCGATTTAGTGATTGAGTCTTGTAGTTTTAGCAGTTCTCCGCGGACAACAGCACCGATGGAGATTTGAAGTTCTGGCTGTATTGTGGCAGACGGGGTTGAGTTCGTGGTCGGTGGTGTTTCGGAGTGGCATTGGTGTTGGTTTGTGAGTGTTTGAATATCTTTGATTAGTTCAATGATGTCAGTTTTGTTGACCTTCGTTAGGCTTTTACCTTCAGAGAGTTTTTTGAGTATGGTGTTAGTTTTGCTAAGTATGTCCATTTTGAAGTGAGAGTCCGCGCGTGTGCGCGGTTGTTGGTCAATTCCTGCGTGGTTGTCAAGTGAAGCCATTTGGGTCTTGCCAAGGTCAAGATCCGCTCGATTCCAGACGTCGTTAGAGGTTGAGAGGTCATGTGATGGGTTAATTGGGGGCGTGTTTTCTTCATTTGTTTGTTCGTCGTATCTTTGAGAGTGGGTGAGTGCGTCCTTTTTGGACGTGCCAGCCTTAGTAGGCGGTGTGCTGAACATGTTGGTTGGTGAGTGAGTAGGCAAGAAGTGGACAAAGTTATTATTGCTTACTGGTTGGTGGGCTGGTGAATGTTGTCCGACGTGACGCTCGCGCAGACTGGTCGGTGAGCTCAGGCCGCTGTTGTTGGTTGTGGTAGTTGGGCTAGGTTATTGGCACGGGTGCTGCTGTGCCAGTTGAGTGATCTGCCAGGAGTCAGGCAAGACTGATCTTAGCCCGGAGTAGCTGCCAGAGGCCCGGCGAGGTAAAACCTCAAGCCTGGGTATACACTGAGGCACAGTGGTCACTGGTTTGGGATATAATGGGCGATGTTCCTGGAACTAATTCCAGGAACATGTGCCGGTGGTGTATGTGTCAATGGATACACTGGGGCACTATGGTCACTGTGGTCACTGAATCTATGTCACTATTATTGTCACTGTAGCACTGTCACTGGGTTTGTCCGTACGAAGGTTTGCCTGTGCCGATGGAATATGTGCCAAGGTGCCGTTGGAGTGTGTGCCGTTGGAACATGTGCATTGGAACATGTGCCGGGCGGTGTGCCAATGGAACTAGTGCCGGCACCAATGGCAGGAGCGCAATGTGCCGGAACACTCCACGTCTGCTCTCGGCGCCGGCTAGGAGCAGACTGGTTAGGTTAGGTTAGGTTAGGTTAGGTTAGGTTAGGTTAGGTTAGGTTAGGTTAGGTTAGGTTAGGTTAGGTTAGGTTAGGTTAGGTTAGGTTAGGTTAGGTTAGGTTAGGTTAGGTTAGGTTAGGTTAGGTTAGGTTAGGTTAGGTTAGGTTAGGTTAGGTTAGGTTAGGTTAGGTTAGGTTAGGTTAGGTTAGGTTAGGTTAGGTTAGGTTAGGTTAGGTTAGGTTAGGTTAGGTTAGGTTAGGTTAGGTTAGGTTAGGTTAGGTTAGGTTAGGTTAGGTTAGGTTAGGTTAGGTTAGGTTAGGTTAGGTTAGGTTAGGTTAGGTTAGGTTAGGTTAGGTTAGGTTAGGTTAGGTTAGGTTAGGTTAGGTTAGGTTAGGTTAGGTTAGGTTAGGTTAGGTTAGGTTAGGTTAGGTTAGGTTAGGTTAGGTTAGGTTAGGTTAGGTTAGGTTAGGTTAGGTTAGGTTAGGTTAGGTTAGGTTAGGTTAGGTTAGGTTAGGTTAGGTTAGGTTAGGTTAGGTTAGGTTAGGTTAGGTTAGGTTAGGTTAGGTTAGGTTAGGTTAGGTTAGGTTAGGTTAGGTTAGGTTAGGTTAGGTTAGGTTAGGTTAGGTTAGGTTAGGTTAGGTTAGGTTAGGTTAGGTTAGGTTAGGTTAGGTTAGGTTAGGTTAGGTTAGGTTAGGTTAGGTTAGGTTAGGTTAGGTTAGGTTAGGTTAGGTTAGGTTAGGTTAGGTTAGGTTAGGTTAGGTTAGGTTAGGTTAGGTTAGGTTAGGTTAGGTTAGGTTAGGTTAGGTTAGGTTAGGTTAGGTTAGGTTAGGTTAGGTTAGGTTAGGTTAGGTTAGGTTAGGTTAGGTTAGGTTAGGTTAGGTTAGGTTAGGTTAGGTTAGGTTAGGTTAGGTTAGGTTAGGTTAGGTTAGGTTAGGTTAGGTTAGGTTAGGTTAGGTTAGGTTAGGTTAGGTTAGGTTAGGTTAGGTTAGGTTAGGTTAGGTTAGGTTAGGTTAGGTTAGGTTAGGTTAGGTTAGGTTAGGTTAGGTTAGGTTAGGTTAGGTTAGGTTAGGTTAGGTTAGGTTAGGTTAGGTTAGGTTAGGTTAGGTTAGGTTAGGTTAGGTTAGGTTAGGTTAGGTTAGGTTAGGTTAGGTTAGGTTAGGTTAGGTTAGGTTAGGTTAGGTTAGGTTAGGTTAGGTTAGGTTAGGTTAGGTTAGGTTAGGTTAGGTTAGGTTAGGTTAGGTTAGGTTAGGTTAGGTTAGGTTAGGTTAGGTTAGGTTAGGTTAGGTTAGGTTAGGTTAGGTTAGGTTAGGTTAGGTTAGGTTAGGTTAGGTTAGGTTAGGTTAGGTTAGGTTAGGTTAGGTTAGGTTAGGTTAGGTTAGGTTAGGTTAGGTTAGGTTAGGTTAGGTTAGGTTAGGTTAGGTTAGGTTAGGTTAGGTTAGGTTAGGTTAGGTTAGGTTAGGTTAGGTTAGGTTAGGTTAGGTTAGGTTAGGTTAGGTTAGGTTAGGTTAGGTTAGGTTAGGTTAGGTTAGGTTAGGTTAGGTTAGGTTAGGTTAGGTTAGGTTAGGTTAGGTTAGGTTAGGTTAGGTTAGGTTAGGTTAGGTTAGGTTAGGTTAGGTTAGGTTAGGTTAGGTTAGGTTAGGTTAGGTTAGGTTAGGTTAGGTTAGGTTAGGTTAGGTTAGGTTAGGTTAGGTTAGGTTAGGTTAGGTTAGGTTAGGTTAGGTTAGGTTAGGTTAGGTTAGGTTAGGTTAGGTTAGGTTAGGTTAGGTTAGGTTAGGTTAGGTTAGGTTAGGTTAGGTTAGGTTAGGTTAGGTTAGGTTAGGTTAGGTTAGGTTAGGTTAGGTTAGGTTAGGTTAGGTTAGGTTAGGTTAGGTTAGGTTAGGTTAGGTTAGGTTAGGTTAGGTTAGGTTAGGTTAGGTTAGGTTAGGTTAGGTTAGGTTAGGTTAGGTTAGGTTAGGTTAGGTTAGGTTAGGTTAGGTTAGGTTAGGTTAGGTTAGGTTAGGTTAGGTTAGGTTAGGTTAGGTTAGGTTAGGTTAGGTTAGGTTAGGTTAGGTTAGGTTAGGTTAGGTTAGGTTAGGTTAGGTTAGGTTAGGTTAGGTTAGGTTAGGTTAGGTTAGGTTAGGTTAGGTTAGGTTAGGTTAGGTTAGGTTAGGTTAGGTTAGGTTAGGTTAGGTTAGGTTAGGTTAGGTTAGGTTAGGTTAGGTTAGGTTAGGTTAGGTTAGGTTAGGTTAGGTTAGGTTAGGTTAGGTTAGGTTAGGTTAGGTTAGGTTAGGTTAGGTTAGGTTAGGTTAGGTTAGGTTAGGTTAGGTTAGGTTAGGTTAGGTTAGGTTAGGTTAGGTTAGGTTAGGTTAGGTTAGGTTAGGTTAGGTTAGGTTAGGTTAGGTTAGGTTAGGTTAGGTTAGGTTAGGTTAGGTTAGGTTAGGTTAGGTTAGGTTAGGTTAGGTTAGGTTAGGTTAGGTTAGGTTAGGTTAGGTTAGGTTAGGTTAGGTTAGGTTAGGTTAGGTTAGGTTAGGTTAGGTTAGGTTAGGTTAGGTTAGGTTAGGTTAGGTTAGGTTAGGTTAGGTTAGGTTAGGTTAGGTTAGGTTAGGTTAGGTTAGGTTAGGTTAGGTTAGGTTAGGTTAGGTTAGGTTAGGTTAGGTTAGGTTAGGTTAGGTTAGGTTAGGTTAGGTTAGGTTAGGTTAGGTTAGGTTAGGTTAGGTTAGGTTAGGTTAGGTTAGGTTAGGTTAGGTTAGGTTAGGTTAGGTTAGGTTAGGTTAGGTTAGGTTAGGTTAGGTTAGGTTAGGTTAGGTTAGGTTAGGTTAGGTTAGGTTAGGTTAGGTTAGGTTAGGTTAGGTTAGGTTAGGTTAGGTTAGGTTAGGTTAGGTTAGGTTAGGTTAGGTTAGGTTAGGTTAGGTTAGGTTAGGTTAGGTTAGGTTAGGTTAGGTTAGGTTAGGTTAGGTTAGGTTAGGTTAGGTTAGGTTAGGTTAGGTTAGGTTAGGTTAGGTTAGGTTAGGTTAGGTTAGGTTAGGTTAGGTTAGGTTAGGTTAGGTTAGGTTAGGTTAGGTTAGGTTAGGTTAGGTTAGGTTAGGTTAGGTTAGGTTAGGTTAGGTTAGGTTAGGTTAGGTTAGGTTAGGTTAGGTTAGGTTAGGTTAGGTTAGGTTAGGTTAGGTTAGGTTAGGTTAGGTTAGGTTAGGTTAGGTTAGGTTAGGTTAGGTTAGGTTAGGTTAGGTTAGGTTAGGTTAGGTTAGGTTAGGTTAGGTTAGGTTAGGTTAGGTTAGGTTAGGTTAGGTTAGGTTAGGTTAGGTTAGGTTAGGTTAGGTTAGGTTAGGTTAGGTTAGGTTAGGTTAGGTTAGGTTAGGTTAGGTTAGGTTAGGTTAGGTTAGGTTAGGTTAGGTTAGGTTAGGTTAGGTTAGGTTAGGTTAGGTTAGGTTAGGTTAGGTTAGGTTAGGTTAGGTTAGGTTAGGTTAGGTTAGGTTAGGTTAGGTTAGGTTAGGTTAGGTTAGGTTAGGTTAGGTTAGGTTAGGTTAGGTTAGGTTAGGTTAGGTTAGGTTAGGTTAGGTTAGGTTAGGTTAGGTTAGGTTAGGTTAGGTTAGGTTAGGTTAGGTTAGGTTAGGTTAGGTTAGGTTAGGTTAGGTTAGGTTAGGTTAGGTTAGGTTAGGTTAGGTTAGGTTAGGTTAGGTTAGGTTAGGTTAGGTTAGGTTAGGTTAGGTTAGGTTAGGTTAGGTTAGGTTAGGTTAGGTTAGGTTAGGTTAGGTTAGGTTAGGTTAGGTTAGGTTAGGTTAGGTTAGGTTAGGTTAGGTTAGGTTAGGTTAGGTTAGGTTAGGTTAGGTTAGGTTAGGTTAGGTTAGGTTAGGTTAGGTTAGGTTAGGTTAGGTTAGGTTAGGTTAGGTTAGGTTAGGTTAGGTTAGGTTAGGTTAGGTTAGGTTAGGTTAGGTTAGGTTAGGTTAGGTTAGGTTAGGTTAGGTTAGGTTAGGTTAGGTTAGGTTAGGTTAGGTTAGGTTAGGTTAGGTTAGGTTAGGTTAGGTTAGGTTAGGTTAGGTTAGGTTAGGTTAGGTTAGGTTAGGTTAGGTTAGGTTAGGTTAGGTTAGGTTAGGTTAGGTTAGGTTAGGTTAGGTTAGGTTAGGTTAGGTTAGGTTAGGTTAGGTTAGGTTAGGTTAGGTTAGGTTAGGTTAGGTTAGGTTAGGTTAGGTTAGGTTAGGTTAGGTTAGGTTAGGTTAGGTTAGGTTAGGTTAGGTTAGGTTAGGTTAGGTTAGGTTAGGTTAGGTTAGGTTAGGTTAGGTTAGGTTAGGTTAGGTTAGGTTAGGTTAGGTTAGGTTAGGTTAGGTTAGGTTAGGTTAGGTTAGGTTAGGTTAGGTTAGGTTAGGTTAGGTTAGGTTAGGTTAGGTTAGGTTAGGTTAGGTTAGGTTAGGTTAGGTTAGGTTAGGTTAGGTTAGGTTAGGTTAGGTTAGGTTAGGTTAGGTTAGGTTAGGTTAGGTTAGGTTAGGTTAGGTTAGGTTGGGGTGCTGTGGCCGGAAACCTCCCCGTGGTGCACCCTGGGAATCACTTGGTAACTTC